>CM019180.2:64695659-64713213 GCA_009739505.2 Apolygus lucorum
CTTACAAATATTGTTTGTGTTCCAAATTGAGTCAAATTTTCCAAATTTCCCCGACTGATTTGTAATCTGGATAAATGACTGGATCCTATGATCAAATTAATTTTTTCGTAATTATTTTTAAAATATTACTATTTCACTCTTAAAAATGAGGTAAAATTTGGCACTCGCTTTTTTTAGTTTTTCAATGGACCATTTTCATGGGTTCTGATCGGCGGAATACTTTCATATTTTGATCAAATCGTGCTACCTACCTTTGATCCACGGTGCAAAAATTTCAACTACCTCAGCTCAATGGCTTGGGTAGAACATTATTTGGAATGCGACGGGTACACCAAGGTCAGGACCCGCATTTTCCATTTGGTCTGACAAGAGTACTTAGGGGTATTTATCCTTCAAACCATTATTATAAACTATGACAAATTGATTAAAGAGCATTAAAAATATAAACTGTTACTTTTATTGCAGTAATTGGTAAGAATATTTATTTTGAAAATAAAAATTGGCCAAACCCGGCGTGTTTGCGGAATAAAATAAAATAAATTATTTGAACTTCGTCACTGTATGATATTTATCAAAACACTCTCCAGGGTGCAGTGCGTAACTCGAGAAAATAAATATTTAGATAAAATAAGTCAAAATAATTGGATTGATTGAATAGAATAGGTAGCACAGTTGGAAAAGAGTATGATCGCAACCAAAAAATTCCCAGCTGAAAATCCCTCCCACGAGTTCCCCAGTTTGGCAATTCATATGGAGGGAGCGGAAAAAAGTTTGACGCCCGAATTATTGAAGCATTTTGTTGCCTAGGAATCTGAGATGGGCAAATACCGCCCAGAAATTATTTAGAAGTTCGTAGGAATAAGTAATTGAGGATAAAAGTGGTGGCATGTCTCACATGCCATACGACTAGATCGAGCTAACAACAAGTGCATGTGACACATGCCATACGACCACTAGCCACTCAACCTCGTCAATAGCTGACGTCCAGGCTAACAACGGTGGGCTGGCATGTCACACATGCCGTACGACCGCAAAAGGTTAATTTTAACGAATGCCAGCTGAACAATGTTTGTAGAAATTTCACAGTTGGGATTCTGCAATAATTCTGGGAATACATTACCACAATGTATCAATCGCGTCAATTGCACAATCGATTGTTTGCTAGTATCGACAGCTGGCCACCACTAGTGCAACCTCCACTTGTGGTTATCATTCCTGACCACTGCGCTGGTGCGCAGAATACACGGAAGAAGGACGACGGTATAAAAATTCCTTCTGCCGACGGGTTCCATCAAGATGGCAGCCACCATTCTCAACCGGGGAAAATCAGCCAATCAGATTGTGATATTTCTTTCCGTCTTTTCTGTTTCCGCCCTCTTCCATCCATGTGAATCCAGCTTCTAAGTACCAATCATAATGCCCCAACGCGTAACTGCATCAACCACGCCCATGTGAACCCAGTTTTAATGCCACTTTAAGACCGAGATTTCATTGAGGCGTTCATATCTTTCAGATATTGAGACAGTTCCTGACGAGTACTCCCTTTGGACAAACACTGAGATTCAATACTTCTCATTCGTTTTGGATGACCACAATGTCTTCTAATATTGTAGACATTACTTTGGTACTAGACACTGGTGAATAGATCGACAATGTCCCCATTTTCAATACGGCAGGTCCGCCTAGTTGTCCTCATTCACTCGAGTGCCAGGAGGAAGATTGAGATTAGTGTATTTTTTCAATAGTTTGATCTCGTGTCTTACAACATAAGTCTGAAGAACTACTTCGTTACCTCTAACAAATTTATGTTTTTCATACAGACTAATATTATTATTTTCCTCTAAAATAAAGTTTAAGATCTCAACAAACTGTTTTCCATTTGTGACCGTCCATGGGAAAAGGGACCTTAAGTTAAAATGGCAAAATGTTCAGGAGAGCAGTTTTAAGAAAAAATGCCAAAAAAATCGATTTTGGGGTTTTGATCGATTCTGATGCAGCAACTATCCCTCTTTATGGAGATACAGGCCGTTTGCAAGGTTATATCGATTAAATAATCGAAAAATGTAAAAAATCGAGAGAAGGTCAATCTCAACAAAAGGGACCTTAAGTTAACCACCCCCCCGCTCCATAATTCATATGGAGCGGAGGAGGAGATAACTTAAGGTCCCTTTTCCCAAAGCAGTGTTTCCAACAGTTTCCAAGAGATATTATCTCTTGTTTTTCTATGATTTTTACGAAAAACCGAAGGATAAGGCTTTAGTGTAGTTGTAGATCCCGAAGATATGAATCACTGCCCAGTGGCATCCAAAAGATAACCTCTGTAGAGGTTACATTGGCGCGAACACTGCGGTAATTTTTGTAATTTTTCTTAAATTAAAAATTTTTTGAAATTAAATGTGTGCGTTACAACCTACCCGTCGCATGACTGAGGACCTATCAAATGGCCAGATAACGATTTTTGCTTGTTTAATTTAGAACTTGAGAGAAATAAACTGATAGGTACGAAATTTCTGCTAGGAAGAGGTAAGTAAGTGGGGATGAACCTGCGTCACTGCCAACCGGTCGCAAGACTAATGGCCCAAAAATGTTCAGATATTGGTTGTGAATAAGTACCTAATGGATGAAAAACAAATTGGCTCAAAATTCCTGTTAGAACGGCGAATATTCACATTTGAACACTTGAAAAATGTTGGTAAACTTTGAGGCTTGTTTTCTCAAAACTGTGTTTTTCGAAACTCAAACTTCAAAGCTCATAACTTTTTGAAAAAATCGTAGAAAATGTTCAGATATTGGTTGTGAATGAGTACCTAATGGATGAAAAAAACAAATTGGCTCAAAATTCCTGTTAGAACGGCGAATATTCACATTTGAACACTTGAAAAATGTTGGTAAACTTTGAGGCTTGTTTTCTCAAAACTGTGTTTTTCGAAACTCAAACTTCGAAAACTCATAACTTTTTGAAAAAAAATCGTAGAAAAATTTTGAAAACACCATCGTGTTCAGCTACTCTTCTACTATTCGAAAATACCAATAACTCCATTTTCACAAAATCTAACTTAAGGTCCCTTTTCCCATGGACGGTCACATTTATAAAAACCTCGTTTTTCTATCCATCAAAATTATTAACTTTTACTCTTCTATTTATTTGTAATTGAATCGAGATTGCAGCGTGCATTCTTCTTTGGAACTAGCAGGTAATTTTTGAAGACTAATGATTTAGTTTTTGGTATCAATACAAAAGCTAAATTTTTTCTTTGATCTGGCAATATAACTTTTTGAGCAATTATAACATGCAAAAGGAGAAAACGTTAAGCAAAAACTGCTGTAAGTAAACTCATGGTTCGGCAACGGAATTTTTAAAAAAATGAATGTTGAAAGGGTTTGAAAGAACTCGTTCCTACCAACTGCACCAATGTAAGGGACCACCCACTTACATAACACATATTTCATAGAAAATAACGTCTTGTATCACTCAAAAACCGACTTTAATAATTATATTTCTCTCCTACCTCCTGTTTTTGACTACAAAAAATACTAAATAATAACAAACTGGTGCAGCATTTCATTTAGTGAGGTAGTTGACATGGAAGTTTAGTGACACCCACCACTGCGCGCATGCAGATTGGGGGTTCAGGAGTCAGTTGTATTTCGAATGTTGATCTAGATGATGTTCACCAGCTCACCCGAGTCGTTTCATACAGGTATGAAACAGGTATACATCCATTCATACAGGTATACATACATTCATACAGGTAAGTACAGGTCTGTACTTTTCAGTCAATACATTCTCGTTCAACTTACCAGTGGTGTTCAGTGTATTCTTTTCTATACTTCAGTAGTTGCATAAGTTTTTACGTTCCTCACTAATTTACAATTTTGTCCACCATGTTAACAATAATGTCGTGATGGTGTTTTCAGTTGTATTAATTGGTCAAGAATAGAAAATCCTCATTGGAAACACGTACAGTAGCAAATTAATTAAGGAGTAGAGCGGTATTGGTTGGCTCTATCTTACACTTATACCTTATTTCAAATATTTCGTCATCTTTGATATCCGATGATGAAGTAGGTAGCAAAAAAAAAAAAAAAAAAATGGGTGGAAAGCATTTTTCACCCATTTGGGTCTTCAGGGAGGTGAAAATGGGAAGGAGCCAAGTCAGGGGAATATAGAGGGTGGTTCACAATGTCCCAACCAAATAATTCCAACATCTCTTGGAGGGCTGGTGTTGTCTTGCAACAAGCACACCTCCTTTGTCAACAGCTTTTTAAGGGCTTTGCAGTATCGAATAAATTGCATTAATTATCTCCCCCAAGGGCAGAAAATGAACCAGAATGATTCCTTCCAAAATTCAAAATGGAAGGCCTCCTACTCCTCTGATCATTGTGAACATTTTTGTTCTGTCTTCGCTCAACTCACAACACCACTTGAAAACATTGGGTTTTCCGACTATTTGGCGGGTACCTACCATGATTTTTCACCAAAAGTAATATAATTACAATAGGATTCGACTTATTTTCTTGCTGTTATTTATCTTTGATTTGCTTCTTGCAATTCATAGTAAAGAGATTTAGCAGATAAATTAATGTGTTCTGAATATTTAACCCTTTAGCGTTCCTTGATACAACTGTTGTACCAAGGTAGAAGCAGTTTGAATTCTGGCGTGTTTTTCGTTCTATTCCTTCTCAATAGGGTGCAGCATCATGAGAAAAATGGTAGCATCTCTTAGCTCCGAGTAGATCTCGAGATATTGCAAAAGTGGGTGTTTTGTGGTACAACTGTTGTACCAAGGAACGCGAACGACGAAGTTTTTTTGCTGTTGTTTTTTATTCAAACCAAAAAATTACGCGGTGATGTCCACACGGATGAATTTCGTCTTCTATTCGAGGAACGTTATTTTTCTATAGCTATTCAAGTATCCATAATGAAAGCATAACACTGGAATCGTGTACTCGCAACGATGTTATTGAAGTTTTTCGGGGCGGGCGCCCCATGATTTCTCACTGGAGATTGGACGCGTCGCATACCAACGCAACAAGTCCTATTGAAATGTTGTTTGCTGTCGAATTTGTCATCAGTTTTATATTGATTGAAAGCAAGATCATCCAGAATAAACTCAAATTATGGTCATTCCCTGATTACCTTTTACTGGTACAAATGTACCAAGGAACATCATGGCCGAAAAGTGCACCCCATGATTTCTCACTGGAGATTGGACGCGTTGCATACCAACCCAACAAGTCCTATTGAAATGTTGTTTGCTGTCGAATTTGTCATCTTTTTTATATTGATTGAAAGCAAGATCATCCAGAATAAACTCAAATTATGATCATTCCCTGATTACCTTTTACTGGTACAAATGTTGTACCAAGGAACATCATGGCCGAAAAGTGTACCTGGTGGTCCTTGGTACACATGCTGTACCATGCCATTTTATGGCGCGTGAACCATTTTTTTCGCAAAAAAAGGCTGAAATATTGTTAATAGATCCATGAAGACCCGACTAGATCAGAAAAAAAAATTTTCCCATGACGCCCGAGTTTTGCCCGCTAAGTTATTAGTGTTGCATTAGTTCGTTGGAAAAGATAGGAACAGTTGAGTAGAAAATTGACACAAAATTTTTTTGCACCTCTGAAAACACTTTTCTTTCAGCTTTATTTCATCAATTTAGGTAAGTAGGTAACAAAATCATGAAAATCACAAAAGAAGCACAAACTACAAATCCAGTAAACCACAAAAGCCACAATGTTGTGATGGTTATCCATCTAGCAATTACATGGAAGTATCATCTATAATATCCATACTGCAAGTTCATGTTGTGCAGGGTGATGTGTGTCTGCTGTTTACGTTTTCTCTCTGTCGTGCCTTTTCGAATTATACCTACCTTTTATTCCTATTTTTCACGGTGTTTTTACTAAATTTCTCCTGTAAAACTTAACAGGTTATGGGCCCAGGACGTTGTTTTTCCCATTGTAAAATTTTTGGTGAAATTTGGAAAAGTAAAAACGGAAGTTTTTTTGTGAATTAAGGAGTTCTGGAGGTTAGGTCACACGAGGCTGGTTGAAACAGTGCGTATTTAATTACCTGTTCAGTGTTTGTGCTCTGTAATCAACATGACTGAGGAAGAGAGAAGATTCTTACACCAATTTGATGGAACAAATTATTCAGATTGGAAATTTCGAATGGAAGTTCTCCTTGAAGAGAAGGATTGGTTGAGATTCATTCAACCAGAAACCTCAAAAGACAAGCACAAGAAAGTGTCAGAAGATGATCGGAGGTTGAAACTCAAAGTGAAGTCCTTCATTATTCAGCGAATTGCTGACAGTCATCTGGAGTATGTAAAAGACTGTACCACTCCTCTCGAAATTTGGGAAGCGCTGAAGGCAGTTTTTGAGAAGAAAAGTTTGGCAAGCCGAAATCTTCTAAGGAGACAACTTTGTGACCTGAAATTCAACTCTAAGGTGGAGAATCTTCATAGTCATCTTCTCAAGTTTGACAAGCTGTCACGAAGCTTGCGTAATTCAGGTGTTGACATGGAAGAAGATGATCTCATATTCAACTTGTTCAGATCTCTGCCAGATGAATACAGTGTTGTGATTTCAACATTGGAGACACTTGCTGTTTCGGACGATTTGACTCTGTCGCAGGTGAAATGTCGACTCCTCGAAGAGGAAATGAAGATAGTCAATGCAAAATCATCTGCTATGTCGTCTAAAGAGAAGGAAGTGTCTACATCGTCCAAAGAGGTCACATCATCGTCTACGTTTGTTGCACAAAGTAAGCCAACTTTCAAATGTTACCGATGCGGCATGGTTGGCCACACCAAAAAGTTTTGTAGAACTGTGATATCTAAGACCAATGAATCTGAGAACAATAAAAGTGCCAACATCGCTGTTGACTCGACTGATAAACCATTTGCTTTCTCGGCTGTTGCTGACAAAGTGAGAAATGTTGGACTATCTCTGTCATCTTCTTGGTACCTGGACTCAGGCAGTACTGAACATTTATGTGGTAAAAGTGTTGATATAGTCGATCGAAAAACTCTGCAGAATCCAGTCAAGATTAAGGTTGCCAAATCGGGAGAATTTGTTGTGGCATCAGAAAGTGGGAATGTTCGTGTGATATCTCTTATCAATGACAGGCGGTACGACCTTGTTATCACGGATGTGTTGATTGTTCCGGATTTGGAATACAACTTGATTTCAGTCCGCAAGTTGGAAATGAAAGGTTATTCAATACTCTTTCGTGATGGTAAAGGAACAATTTCGTTTGGAAATCAAGACATCGCAGTTGGAATTCGGTGTGAAAGTTTGTACAAACTTGATTTTTACAGTGCAGACCTCAGTGTGAACACGAATTTGTGTGTAAGCAGTGAATCAAGTATTGAGCGCTGGCATAAACGATTTGCACATTTAAATTATAACAGTTTGAAGAGGCTTCCCCTATTGGTGAATGGTATGAACATCAGTGACGTTAAAAACGAGATTCCTAGTCTTTGTGTAGGTTGTGTTCATGGAAAGCTGACGAAGTTACCTCATGATTCGACAAGGATGAGAGCAACCAAAGTGCTCAAATTGATTCATAGTGACTTGATTGGACCAATTTCGCCGGAATCGTTTGGAGGTAAAAAGTACATTCTAACTTTTGTGGATGATTATAGCCATTTCGTCGCATGTTACACTTTAAACTCGAAAGCAGAGGTGTTTCATTACTTCAAGCTTTTTTCTGCTATGGTGGCTGCACAGTTTGATACAAGGATTAGTCGTTTTCGTTGTGATAATGGAAAAGAGTATCTCTCCAATAATATGCGAAAGCATTTCGAGAGGGAAGGTATTCAGATTGAACTGACAGTTAGATACACACCACAATTAAATGGTGTTTCAGAAAGAATGGGGAGAACAATTTTAGAGAGAGCCAGATCGATTTTGCTTGATTCTAATCTTCCGAAACAATTATGGCCTGAAGCCATTGAAGCTGCTGTTTTTGCTATAAACCGCAGTCCAACGTCAGCCCTTGAAAATGCTGTGCCAGCGGAGCTGTGGTATGGTCAAGGGCCAGATGTCAGTAAACTGCGTGTTTTTGGATGTGTTGCATACCTGAAAACCCCAAAAGAGTTGCTACGAGGAAAGTTGGAATCAAGAGCTCAGAAGTGTTACATGGTTGGGTACACCACTAACGGTTATAAGCTGTGGTCACCCACTGAAAATAAAATTATCATTGGACGTGACATTAAATTTGATGAAACATTGAAAATGGAACCGAATACTTACCATGACATTATTGACCTTGATGATGATGAGGACCACACTACAGATTCAAACCTGGTGAATGAAGAGATTTTGGATTCAGGGAAGGATCATGAAGACTTGGAAACATCAGACTCTGAAGATGCTACGATTTCAACCATCAATTTAGACGATTTTCGTAGAAGTGGCCGAGACCGACGTCCACCTCCACATCTTACTGACTTTGTCGTGTTTGCTCTTCATGCGGAAACATTTGTTGAAAACGTGCCTCAAAATTTTGAAGACATCAGAAATTTTCCTGATAAAGAAAAATGGATCGCTGCTGCCAACGAAGAAATAAATTCATTGAAGGAAAATGAATCTTGGGATCTAGTAACATTGCCAGCTGGTCAGCGAGTGTTGGACAGTAGATGGGTGTTCCGATTGAAAAGAGACAGTGATGGTGAAATAGAGCGCTATAAGGCTCGTCTAGTGGTCAAAGGGTGCGGCCAAAAGCAAGGATATGACTATCAAGAAACGTATGCTCCCGTCGCACGACTTATGACTGTAAGGATACTTCTATCACTTGTGAACAAGAGGAATTTGGTTGCTCATCAAATGGACGTTGTTGGAGCTTTTCTTCATGGACCCTTGGAGGAGACCATATTTATGAAGCAACCTGAAGGATTCGAGGTAAAGTCTGAAAATAATTTGGTTTGTAAATTGAATAGATCCATTTATGGTCTCAAACAGGCACCTAGAAATTGGTACTTTATGATAAATAAATTTTTGATTAGTTTTGGCTTCATGTCATCAGAAAGTGATAGATGTTTGTACACTTACGAGCATCAAAATATTCAAATTTACCTGTTACTATTTGTTGATGATATGATTTTGTGTTCATCAAGCTTGAACGAGCTAAATAGACTCAAAGGTGAGCTAAGCAAACAGTTTAAAATGAAAGATTTAGGAGAGGTGAAAAGCTTTTTAGGTATTAATGTGAGAAGAGATGAAAAAGGAATGTTTCTAAGTCAGTCTAATTATCTTAACAGTCTCTTGAAGCGTTTTGAGATGCAGGATTGTCATCCTACAAGTACACCTATGGAGGTTAAACCACTTGAACCTGATCCTGGAGACGAAGTGGACACGACATGTCCATATCGTGAGCTGATAGGTTGTTTGATGTTTGCGGTGATGAATACTCGCCCTGATTTGAGTGTGGTAGTGAACTATTTTAGTAGATTTCAGAAGTGTCCTACCAAGAGTGGTTGGAGATCATTAAAGAGAGTTCTTCGTTATATTAAGGGTACATTGAATTTTGGGTTATTCTTCCCTAAAGATGTTGATTTACCTTTGTTGGGTTATGCTGACGCAGATTGGGCGAACTCAGGAGATAGGAAGTCCACGGGAGGGTTTGTTTTTGAGGTATTTGGGGCTACTGTGAGTTGGTCAACAAAGAAACAATCAGTGGTTGCACTTTCATCAACAGAAAGTGAGTTTTATGCACTTTCAGAGGCTGCAGCTGAGTGTCTTTGGTTGAAAAATATTCTCTTGGACTTGAATTGTGAGATTAATTCCCCCATTTTAATTTATGAGGACAATCAGTCCTGTATCAAACATCTGGACAAATGGGAACATAAACGTCTTAAACATGTCGATGTTAAGTATAATTTTGTAAAGAATTTATTCACTGACAAAGTCATTGACGTAAAGTACATAAATTCTGCAAATCAAAAGGCCGATATTTTCACAAAACCTTTGAATGGATCTATCTTCAAGAAATTGAGAAATAGCATTAATTGTGTAAACTGTTCTGAATTGATTAACTGAAATGTTCAAATACTACTTTATATTTTATCATTTATATTAAAAGGTAAATTGTTTCTTGTGTTGTTTACATTGTGTCATATGCTGAATATTGAAATCACATTAACGTTGATGTAATTGAGGGAAGGTGTTGAGATGGTTATCCATCTAGCAATTACATGGAAGTATCATCTATAATATCCATACTGCAAGTTCATGTTGTGCAGGGTGATGTGTGTCTGCTGTTTACGTTTTCTCTCTGTCGTGCCTTTTCGAATTATACCTACCTTTTATTCCTATTTTTCACGGTGTTTTTACTAAATTTCTCCTGTAAAACTTAACACACAATAATTACAAAATTTAGGGTCGGTCTTCCTAAATAAAATTGGAGTCAACTAATCTTGTAATAATTTGATTTTTATTAAATTCAAACTTTATTGGTGCCACTTGGGTTTTTGCGCGCCTAGCGGTGAATCAAGGAAAAATGGCATTAAATGTATGGAGTAAGTTCCACTAGTTAAAAAAAAATACAATTATTCTATCTATTAATCTACGTACCATATTGGAGAGCCCATCGTAACCAGGAGGACTCCTGTACTCGACTTGTTGGTTTCGATGGGTTCTCCAATATGGTACCTACAAGGAAATATGTTTTTTTTTTTTTTTTTTCAAGAGTCGTTTTACATGTTAATAAAGTGAGCTCAGCTCCGATTCTTTAACCCTGCACAACAGGACTTACATCTGACCGGAGCTTGTTGGTTTCTTATGCTATTTTATGTGCTGAATCTGAATCCGAGGTCTGGTTTTTTATGTTTAACTCCTTTTTCCACAATGATATTTATCAGGTTTTCACTTTTTTAGGTCTTCCCACAGTAAAACTTGGGCGTCCTTATCCAATTAATCTGGGGTGAGTAGGACAACACTCATCAGGAAAAAGTCTGCCAAGGGGGTGTGGGGCATAGCTTCCTCGTATCCATAACCCGATTGTTTAGATGATCCAATGCATTGTAGCTAATTAGCTACAATGAGATTAATCTTAAAACCCTAGTAGTGTACCAACTACACGACATCCAGCAAAATATCTGAATATTTCTTCGAATTTGGATGGAAAATGTGGAAGTTACTACTATCAGTCTGGGGGTGGGTGATTGTTTTAGGGGACCATCTACACGCAAACCAACACAATCGTTGAAAATTTAATCAAAATTGAATAATAACTTTGCATGGTTTTGCTAGTTACAAGGATTCCATGAGACACAACCAAAATTTTTCAGGAAGGTCTGAAATGTAAAACGCAAATGCAAATATTAATTTTGGAGAACATTTTTTTGTCCGCTGCCTTGGTAAGCAGCGTAAGAAGTGAGCAGCAAGGTAAGAGGTAAGAAGCAAAACGGACCTCAGATTCGGATTCAGCACTACGTAAAAAACTTACGAAAAGTATGTTTTATACGTATGTTTACATACAAACATACCTACAAATTTTGTAAAGTTGTATCTACAACCTGTCTTGTAGACTTGGCTTGGTAACTTGGAGTAAAATATATGACATAGCTCTACCAGGATGTTCCTGAAGGTTCATCGTCGGAATCTATCCAATCGATTGTCAGTAGACTGATACGATCTTTTTCTTGCCAAGACATTTCTTGTTATCCTCTTCCGAGATGACTGGCTGATAAGAGTCCTCCTGATATGCCCTTGGACCCTGAACGCTCATCCTCTTTTCATGGTTCCAATGTAAATAGATTTTCCGTTAGTTCCGTGGCATTCCTCGGTACTCAACGATTGTCTGCAAGAAAATTAGGCTACCATCAGAGAATGTCAATGAGGAGAAAAAAATCAATCTGTCTCGCAGCACTGAATTTGTTTGAATGAAAAATGTTTGTCTATTTAGTATTTAATTCAGTAGTTGAAATATCGTTTGTCAGGCAGATAAAATTTAGCTCGGGTGCATGGAAAATCCATCAAACATAGCAGGTAGGTAGTAGCTACGTCAAATCCCGCCTGACAGGTGGGATATGATTAGGAAAGGAACTTACCTATTTGTCATGAAGTTAACGGGCAGAAGCGAAAATCCTTCCTCACAACCTCTGGTACCTAGCTGAAGCACTTGGGATGTTCACAGTACTCTTCTCCACAACTTGTCTCTTCTCTTCTTGTCTAGCGGCATACTGTAAAATTGTTAGGAGCTATCCGCCTGACAGGAAAGTTGTATTGAGTTGTAAATAAATTGAGTTGTATTGAGTAAATTGAGTGAACACAATCGCCCCTGAAGACAATTTTACCAACATGTTTTGGTAAACTACGTACATGTTTGCCAGAGATGGACAGTTTTTAGGAAACAGGAGCCTAATATTATTGATTAACATTTAGTTTCAAAATTATTCAATTATCTCCGTTTTATATTATAGACACTACATTGCCAATTTTAAAGAGAACAACATTTGAATTTACCGCCACTTAACAGGTGTTGATTTTCGATCCATGAAAAGGAATTTATTATTCTACTTCCATGTTCAATCGTTTGTAACCGGATGATCGATTATATAAGAGTTTTTCCCCCGAAGGGTAAAAAACTAGTATTTTGGGTCTTGCTGAAGCTTGACCCAGGTTGAGATTACATCCATCCTACTTCCAGCCTAGTATGTGTCCTCAGCGCTCTTAGCGGCCATTTCTTGCATCATTATCTTGCGTTTCATCGCATCCATGCCGGCTAGGACTTTTGGGCCTTCAGTGCTCTCAAAAGGAAAGCCGGCAAGGGCTTGCCGCCTGGGTCAAGCTTCAGCAAGACCCAAATACTAGTTTTTTACCCTTCGGGGGAAAAACTCTTATATTTTGGGGTCTGTGCTTTCGCTTGACCCAGGTTGAGATATGTTTGTTTTCTGCCGGCTAGGGACTGCGATGAGAAACATTGGCGCAGTGGAAGAACGCACTGTGAAAAGAATTGTTAGCACACAGATTCTATGGGCAGTAATAAATAGAATTGATTCAACAAAAAGTAAACAACGATTTAATAGACCGATAGAAGCAAAAAAGTACCTTCATGAAACAAGCAAAGTGATATGACATTGCTAAAGAGACCAAATAATTTCAGGTACAACAGAACATGACAAAAACTGAAATGAGTTACACTGAACTGAAGGAGTTGACAATCAATGGTATGGGATCTTTACTGTCTCTTCCTTTAACTATGGTTCTGTAATAATGTTTGAAAAAATTTATAGAACTGAGCCAGTTTCCTTGTCTAAGAATAGTATCCATTGGAATGTCCATATTAAACCGATATGACCCCACTGCTGAACGAAGACTCCCTGGGGAATAATCAATACCAGCTGCAACTAGGGCTGTCCTGATCCATCCGGCTATCACTGAACGAGAGGCTGGAGCTACTTTACCCCTAGTGGTGATAAAGAGAGATGAGGGTTTCGCCTCAAACCATTGAGAAAAATCAGCTTCTCTGTCCAGAACCTCACATTGAATAGAGTTTCACTACTCTCAACAAGCTTCCAACCTGATTGCATGGTATTTTGTGGAATCCGTTTTGGAACCAAAACGAGGCCAAAATATAACTGCTCCCTGAACAAATTGCACTCCAGAGGAATCCTGTGATAGAAGTGTCAGGTCATGAATACGACGTCCTGAAGATAACAGGAGTAAGAGGGCCAAGTGGCGAGACACCTGAAAATGACTTCTCACATCTGGAGTGGTACCCTTCATCCAATTCACCAAAATCGAAACATCCCATATAGAACGATTTTGAGAAGGAGGTGTTACAGTCCCGATTGCCTTCAATATTTGCTGGACCAAAGGGTGAGAAGAGAGCTCGGATGACTTTGAGGGATTGGCAAAGGTGGCAATCACTGATTTATGGACCCGAATAGTACGGAAGGCCAAACCTCTTACCCTGTGAAGGTAGGCTAAATACTGAGCCAATTTATGTGGAGGTGGGTTATCAATCAATACGTTGTTTTCCTTTGCCCATTTTACCCATTGTCCCCACGGTGATTGATATGTGGAGAGAGTCGACTTCCGCCAAGACTTTAAAAGCAGCTGTTGGTCTTCTGAATCCCAAGAGGCAATCTCCCTCGACCACCCCGCACCTTCCAGGCCTCCAAATGAAGCATTTGAGCCTTCTCTGGGGGGTTTCCCGTTGAGAGATCTACAAGGTTGTGAGCCAGGTCTGGGAGAGTGATTGGGGGACTCACTGCTCTGCTCTTGATGTCGGGTCGCCAAAATACCTTCTCCCATCGAGGTGCTATCACTATGAATGTCCCTTCTGCCAAATTCAGGTGCTGTAGCACTTGGGGAATCAGCGCTGGAGGAGGGAAAATCCATGCTAGGTTGTACTTCCAAACCCTTGAGAAAGCATTTATGAAGACTGCAGACCTGTCTGTTGAATCGTGAGACACATAGGAGGGAACCACTGCTGAGTTGCTGGTTGCAAAGAGGTCGATCTCTGGAACTCCCCAACATTGGAAAATCATCTGAGTGATTTTCGGCAGGACATGCCAGTCTGGCAGAGCCTTCTGGCGAGACAGGTTGTCGACCACTGAGTTGCAGACACTTGGAATGAAGTGGGCCTTGACAACTATATCGTAACCCTGAGTTACTTTGAACAGCCTCTCCACATCTCTCAACATCATCTGAGATCTTGTACCTCCCTGTTTCTGGAGATATGCCACCACTGTCCTGTTGTCTGACTGAACTAGGACGCAAGATCCTGCCAGAAGGTCTGCATTTGTCTCGATGGCCTGGTGAACTGCATACAACTCCTTCCTGTTGATATGCCATTGAAGCTGATCGGCAGTCCACAAGGCGCTCAGGGATATGTCGTTGACCCGAGCACCCCAACCTGTGTTTGAGGCATCTGCATTCACAAAATAACGAATCAGGCGTGGAAAGATCTCTGATGCCTTGTGTACTGAGTTTTGCCACCATGTCATCTCTGCTAATATTTCCTCTGAAATCTTGTACTCCTCTAGGGCGGCACGCTGAGGGAGCCTTGTGACAGCCCTCTGAATGAAGTGTATGTGGAGCCTTCCATAAGGAATCACGAATGCAGCAAAACTCAAATGACCCAGGAGAGATTTTGCCGTCTGCCAGCTCCAAACTCTGTGGGATAGGAAATTTTTCAGCTGAATGGAGATCACATTCTGTTTGTCTAATCGTAGAAACTTCTGATTGAGATGAGGGTCCCACATAATCCCCAGAAACTGGAGGGCTGTGGTTGGGGTCAACTGTGACTTTTGAAGGTTTACCACCCATCCTAGCTCCTGAAATAGTGAGACTGCCTGCTTGCTGTGAATCTGAAGAGTCTCTGGGTCCTGATGAACCAGAAGAAAATCGTCCAAGTAAACTATTACCCGCATTCCCATACTCCTTAGTAGACTGGCCATCCAATTGGTCAGGGCTGCAAAGATCTGTGGGGCTGTGGCTAGCCCAAATGGGAGACAGGTCATGCACAACAGACTTCCTTTGTAAGACAATGCTAGAAACCTTTGATGTGACTGCTTCACTGGCACATGGAAATAAGCCTGAGTAAGATCTATCTTCACAAGATAATCGCTTTCTTGGAGAAATTTTGGGACCCCGATGTGACTCATCAGGCGAAACTTTTTGGTCACTAAGAAGGTGTTCAACCGGCGGAGGTTGAATATAGGACGATTTGACCCATCTGCCTTGGGAATCAGGAACATGCGAGACATGAATCCCATCTCTGTGGTGAGAGGTGCTAGAATACCTGTATCCAACATTTCTGCAATATGTGTGGTCATGGTGTTTGAAATAGGGGTCGAAAAATGGTTGGTTTGACGTTTTAGGCAACTCAAAGGAGGTTTCCTTGAAAATGGGATGGCATATCCACTTATTACTTTGAGCAAGGATGCTGGAGCGCCCCTCTGCTGCCATTCCCTCATGAAGTGTCGAAGACGCCCCCCCTCCATTTTTTCCCCAAAGGAATTGTCAAAAGCGACGACGAAGAGAGTCCCTAGAACTACGAGAGTCCCTATGTCCACTGGATCCTTGAAGCGAACTCCTATGCTGCTGACTACCCCCTTGACGAGATGAGTGACCACTGATCTGATTATTATAACGAGGATATCTCTTATGAACCTTCCCCTCACTGACGAAGAAGGCTGTGACTTTCCCCTTCCTGATGAATCAGCTGATCTTGAAAATGTCCGGATGCAGGCCTTTGTTTACGATATTGGGACTGGAAGACTGGCTTCCTCAAGACCTCAGGGTGGCTTCGAACCAGCTCCTGAAGGGGTACATCATCGTACAAATATTTTCAGAGGGGGGAACCTCCTGAAGCAACTGAGCCAAGCGACGATCTGCCGGTTCATAGAGCTTTCTCCTAGCCTCCAACGTCTCAGCCCTTTTTCCACAGACAAACTGGAGTACATTGTCGGAAAATTTCTTGAAGTTTGCCTCAGGAGCCGCCAAGGCTGATATGAGATCTGAGGCTACGGCTGGGTGTTTCTTAATGATATCATTAACTGCTGTTGAGAAGGCTGACCGCTGACATAGCAGGCCATGAGTAATCGTTCCCAAAGTAGAGTCAAATCCAGACAACAAACTTGGAACAAACCCAGGAGCTGATGGTAATGAAGCATTGACCGCCAACTTGCTAAAGACCCCTCCAACTTGCAGCAGTTTCTGAGCCTCTACATAACGTACCTTATTCCAGGAAGATGACCCAAGCCTTTGGCAAGATATACCTAGCTGATTAAGCTCTACATCTGGCTCTGGGACAGGGGGTTCCTGTTCCTTCACCTCGGGCATGAAACTAAACGACTCACCAGGGCCACACCGAAGTAGAGAGGGGGCGAGCCAGGATTGCTCAGAATGAGTTGGAGAGGCAGCCTCTCCACCATACTCACCAAAATCGTCCAATGGGTCACCATCCTCCTCTCCCGACTGGAATCCCTTTTCCTCATCTACCTTAGTAGCCATCAAAATCTGCTCCAGGATTTTCTCCATTTTCTCTGTCCTCTGTTCTAATGCATGGAAACGTTTAGGATCTGGCATTTCCGAATTGGGAGAGGGAGACCTCTTAGAGACCGTAGAATCCCTAGACAACCTGAAAACGAAGACGAAAAAACTAGGTAGGTACAAACCCCAAGAAAAAAAAAAAAGTAATAAACTCACATTTTTCAATATGTAGGTACTTAGTGAATTCGGTACCTAATTAAGTTATTCATTCATTTATTATTATTATTATTAATATTTGCTTACTAAGCTGTAGAAGAAAATAAAAATTTAGATCTGATCGGGAAAACAAAACTAAACTAAACTGGTACAGAGGCAAGGGCGACAGACGAAATGGCGGAGGCGAACTCATTTTTCGTTAGGACGAATGACTGAGTTTCTCTGAAGTCACACTGAAGAAGCCAATAACCATGGGGCAATGATGCGCCGCGCTGGTATTTTTGTGGCTTTGGTGTTAGGGAGGATCCGCACTGAACACCAAAATGGGCCAGCCAAGATGGGGCCACAAGAAATGTATCAAAAACGCCATTTCAGCAGG